>JACAXG010000002.1:23365795-23396940 GCA_018881555.1 Amblyornis subalaris | reverse complement strand
TGCCTCCATTCGGGAGGCAACAAATCCTGTGTCCATTTTTTGTCCCTTCACTTCAAAAAGGACATTGAGATGCCGGAGCATGTCCAGAGAAGTACAACGGAGCTGGTGAAGGGTTTGCAGCACAAGTCCTGTGAGGAGCAGCTAAGGGAGCTGGGGTTATTTAGTCTGGAGAAGAGGAAGCTCAGCAGGGACCTTATTGGTCCTGAAAGCTGCCTGAAAGGAGGTTGTAGCAAGGTGGAGGTCAGTCTCTTCTGCTGTGTCTCAAGTGAAACAATGAGAGGAAATGGCCTTAAATTACACCAGGAAAGGTTCAGATTAGATATTTAAAAAAATAACTTTTACTCAAAGAGTGGTTAGGTATTGGAATAAGTTGCTCAGGCAGGTGAAGGAGTCACTGTCTCTAAAAGCATTCAAGAGGCATCTGGATGCAGCACTTTTGGGTATGGTTTAGGGGTGATTATGGTGGCGCTGGGTTGACAGTTGGACTAATGACCTTGAAGGTCTCTTCCAAACCTTGATGATTCTGTGAGTCTGTGATACGTGACCTTCCGAAGGTGTTGCTTTTTTCCACCTAAAATTAGAAGCTGGACAACGTTAAGAGGATAAGGACAGTGGTTATGCTTATGGAGATCCTCCAAGGGTACAAAATGTGCACTACACAATGATCCCCAGCAGAGCACAATGATGATCCCCCCAATGGACTCCAACACTKTTATAAGTTTAGCAAATTAACATAATTGACCAATATCTCCCAATTAGAAATACAGTTAATGAGGTAATTCCCCCCTCGGTTCGGCCTTCTGCTGAAGCCCCTCTAAAACTTCTAGCTCTACTGTTGTTTATGCTTTTAGGAGACATGGGAGAGAGAAACGTCCCCGGTCCCAGAACACTAGGGTTGATAAGGGTCTTGTTTTGTCTATGGGATAGGGAAACTGCTAGCTAACAATCTACAAGGTTATACAGTAAAAGGCTACAGGGCTACTAATATATAAAAGGTATAAAAGCAAAAATCTCTTTGGCATCAAAGGTAGGACTAAGTTCAGAGTTGCACTGGACAGCTAGAAAATTTGGGGAAATTTTTCACCCTACAGACATAAAACACATTGTTTATTTACTTCAAAGCCCTTAATACTTTTGCATATGTCTTTTGAAATCATATTCTGCAGCATATTAAATCTGAATTTTGTTTGACAATGTTAAATATGCATCCATCCATTGACTTCCTGAGATGCATATTTAACTGAAATCTACCTCAGCAGAGATTTTTTAAAATCCAAAAATCACAGCCAGGTCATAGTTCATCTCAACTAGACCAGTAAAATGCACATACCCTGCTGACCTTAGTCATGACTTGATAAAGCAATTGTRTCCATGCTTGACTTAAAGAATGTATATACTGTCATGTCTCCTCTGCTAGAAACTTTAAAATGCTTTAGTTTAAGGAKCTTATTTTCTTTAACAAGACATTGCATTTTCTGCGTCTCATTTTGCAGTCCTTTCAAATGAAATTCCCCTACACTGTCACAATAGGTTTTACTTTGATTGGACTTTTTCTTAGTTGTTTTGTATATGGGTTGTCAAGGTAGTGATGTTCAAAATAAACACTCAAATCCAAATTGTTTAAGATGAATTTCAATTGGGCATATTATTCACCCGTCCCTACCACTTATAATTGGTTTAACAGTAATGTGTGTCGTATCCTTACCTGGAAGCTGGTAGTAGAATAAGCAATTGAGTTTTATCTTTGGTTTTTGAATAGCTAAAATTAATGTATTGACTATAGAAGGTGGAGCAGTCTGTGTACAATTAGGGCCTAACTCCAGATAGTGGATTTACTATAGCTTTCCTAAAATTAATGGAAGAGATGTCAAAGATTTAAGAGGAAATTGAACCAGACCTCTAAAGACAAAAATTAATGCCATCTACATTTACATGTAGGGATGCAGTTGGATTTTGAACTCTAGGTGATATATAAAGACTGCATAGCTAAAGACAAACTCCAAATACCATTTTTAACATAATTCTTGTCTAAATCACTGCAAATATTTGTCGAAATGGAAGGGGCATCAGTGTGTCTGAGAAACTGGGAGTATTACAGATTAGTTTGAGTTTCTAAGACAATGACAAACCAAGGAAAAGTAGTTTATAATGAAAAGTTTACTGAAATTAATGAGTGGGAAAAAAATTATTTTGTTTTCCAACAAAGACAAACAAGAATATACAGGAAAAAAATTAAAAGAAGCTCAAACTGTGTCATATATTTGAGATTCTGAGTGCACTTACAGTGATGGGTAGACCTAAAGTGGTTATTGAAAGGGCCAAYGTTACAATACCTGTCTCCTTGTACAGTTCAGGAGCAAAATTACTTGCCTTAAAAAGTCCTTCTCAAAAGCTAGAAAGCAGAACAGAAAACTGCTTGAAAATGGCCAATGCTAATCCACTGAGGGAAACATCTACGTGAAATCCAGTCTCTTGGAATACTGTGTKCCTTAGTTGCATTTGCCATCCTTTTATGCCTAAATCCTTGTGTGCTTTGCAAACTTCTCGGTACTTAGGCCATTACATGTCCTTCTTTTCAAGGCAAGACTCAATTGCAGAGGAAAGATGTATCAAAAAATGTTTGGGGTTTGTTATATTTTCCAGGACTCAACATACCTAATCGAGCTGCCTTTCATGAGAATGGTGGAGAGTTTAACAACAGTTGTGTGTTTACATCACTTCTCTGAGGCATATTAGACTTGACTTTAAGTACAAGTGTGCTACTGCCAAATCGTATACTCAAGGAAAACCAGCACACACTTTTACATCTGCAGTTGAACAAAAAGCCTGAAAACCTGTTTATGAAAATACATGGAACAAGTTTGTATGTTAAATCCATGGAAATAAGCTTCACTTGGAGTTGGTAGTACTTCTGAGTTATTCTGGTGGGACATAAATTTTCTTTTATTAATATGTGCTGATTCACGTCAGTTCAGTGCCAGACACAGCAAGGACATCAAGCAGTCTACCTGATTTAGCAATCACAAATCAAAATAAAAACAATAGAACATGAAGAGTAATGCATGTTCCAAGATTTCCAACAACACTACGATTAATGAATTTAGTGCTTGAAAATGTCTCAAGTGCATTACTCTTGCTCTTTTTACAGGTATTGTTTCCTCTACAAATTAATTGTAGCAATGCATATAACAATATAATTATAACATCTAGATGAAAGAATAAATAAATTTTACCTTGTACATTCCAAGATACATGTACACTCATTCAATTTATGATTTTAACTCCTCAGTTACCTATGTAACAAAAACTTTGACATTAGGGTCAAACTGGTGTTATACCTATTAATATTTATGTATTTATTAGGTTGATTTTTCCCTCCCACTTTCTAGTTTTATACACATTTGCAGTACAAAAGGTTTCTTTAAGTGTTCCTGGTTATTGTTTTCCTTTTTATTCCTCATTCTACTGATGATAACAGAACACACGTTTAAAGAATTTGGATATATCACAGACATGTCAACTAAGCTAGGGAGACAGGACATTAAAAACACCAGTCACACAAACTCGTGTTCTTTAGCCTTAGCAGCACTCTTGCCTTAAGTGAAAGAGTCGAGCTTGCCTCAACAAAGTGTCAAAACAAGCTTGACAAAAAATAGAATGTGTCAGCAAGTAGAACCAAATTGGCAAAGGAACCACATCAAAATTAAAATATTGTTTTATATTTTTCAATTGCTCTCTCTCTCTCTCCCTCTCTCTCTCAAAACAGTGTGATATAGGAAGATAGAAAAGTATTCATGAGTGTTGGAAAGATATAGAGATATCTAATATAAGAGAAATTAAAATTCTTTTGAATCTAAAGGTTTTGTTATTTAGTAAAGAAAAATCTAATTTGCCTTTATCAGATGAAGAAAGAGATATGGTAGAGCCTGAGATTTAAATTTTGGGGAGAGGATAAGAACTTAAAAAGTTCATCAAAAAAATAGCTAAGGTATCAGTTAAAATTACTATTGTGGCCTTTCACTGCTTAATGAAATATTAGAGATGGTGGACAGTTATGAAAAAGGCTCAAGATTAGCATCAGTGTACCTCAAAGTATACAAATAAGYGCTGCCCTACAAATTTGAGATTCTACAATGAGATTAAAACAAAAGTGCTGAAAAGTCAAACTCTGCCAGTAAAAGGGAACACAGAAAAAGAMTTATGATGCCAAAGAAGGATGAATTAAATTTTATCACTGGAAAACAACCAAAAAAACTCACACTCTAACTTTAAATTCTGCTTTATCCCTGCTGCACAGAGGTAAGGTAAGCATGTTTGAAATGCAAAAACTGTCTCTGCTTAGAGGACAAGAACAGAAAGACCTTGGTTACAACGGGAAAAAAAGAACAGGAGAGGGAAAGGGAAGGCCAAATAGAAGAAGAAAGAGAACACAAGGCAGGAGAATGAATAGTTCTGTTCATAGATATGATGGGTAAATCTGTTTTTCTCTTCTTATTTTCTCCATCATTTTGGAATAAGAACATCTAAAAAAGACATTCTTTTGGTACATTTCTTTTCTTGTGTCTTCACGTACAGATGCCCTCAGGAACCTTATGGTATCATTTTTAAAGGAACAAAGAGCAAGATTCAGACATAGACACTTAGTGTGATCCATGGATCTGACGTATCTCACGAGCCTGAGGCTTGTAAAAGCCTGGCAGTTCTGTATTGGCTGCTCTTGAAGTAGATCCTAGGGTGGTTTTGGCTCTCAAGAGGAAATGCTTTTCTTTCCCTTAGCTTATCCAGTACTCCTTTGCCAAATTAGTGGAGAATGTAATGATGGTAATCTCTCAAACTCAATTGAACCTTGTTCTCAAAATTCAAGGATCATTTTTAAAATATTCATTATCATTTGAAAATGAAAAAGGATACAATTTTTTTATCAGTGACGTGCATAAAAATAAAGCTTTTCTTCACCATATTCCTTTGCTGGATGTAAAAAGAAATTAGATTGCTAGAGGTCTCCATCAAGAGACTCTTTCAGTTCTTAACAAGGAGTTCTGTCTTTCTTTTCTTCCCTTAACACATTCCTTCTTATTTAAGGCTTCTAACCAACATTCTACAGGACTTTTCCAGGCATTATTCAGGGAAAGCCCTCAGTAATTGCAATGGATATTTACCCAAAGGTGGCATAAACCAGAAACTGATTAATAAACCATCTCCCTATTAAATTATTTTCATATCTTTCCCTTTTTGATTGTATTCTATGAAATTGCAAATTTTTTACAAGGATTAGTCAAAATTATACACTAAGGGAATTGCTCATGATACTATTTTTTGAATCTGTTGATAAGTTTATTTCAAGGCATTTAATTTTCCTAAATGCCAAACATAAATACTGAGAATCAGTTTTGCAATGTGAATATTTGTATTTATGATTTAAAACCACGTGCCACAAATGACCGGCAATGTTGGCTTAATGTTCATTTTTTATTAGAATATTTTCAGAAAATAAAAGCAAAAAGGGTGTAAGTAAATTAATGTACAGTTATAGCAAGCATTATTTTTATTATAGTTCCATAGAAATATATAGACTGAAGCTAAATTTAGGATGAAGTTATTGCTTCAGACAGAAATGTATTTATGGATCATAATTTCCTACCSATGTAACAAAAGTATGTTTTCAAGAATCACAAAGAACAAATAAAAATATGCACTCCTCTATGTTTTGAGAAGTAATTGAGAAGGGCCAAAGCTTTTGTCTGAGTTCCACTAAATTAACAGAAGTCAGAGTTTAACCTGACACTTTCATGAAGGATGGTGGGTACATACTGTACTATAAACTTTGAGAGTTCAGATTAAAATCTTGAAAGTAAATCCTGTGTTATTATGGATTTTTAACATGAAATACTAAATACTCTGAAAGATTAAAATAGCAAATATTTGAAGTCATCGATAGATATGAGGAATATGCCCTTATGACTGGAGTGTTTTCACTAAAACCTGATGCATTCTGAACAGATGAGCTGGATGCTGAATTCCTTGTTTGACAACTGGCTGAACAATAGAAGTTTCAGCTGGATATGCAATTTGACTAAGATGTCCCCAGATCACAAGGTGATTAAAAAATTAGAGTTCTCTAGAATAGTTCAAGTTGGGAAGTCCCTCAAAAGATCATCTTCACCAAGCATCCGTTCAGAAAAGGACTAAATTCAATCCTAGACAAGGGACATTATCTAAGTAAATTGTGAATACCTCCAGTCATGGAGACTGCAAAACCTCTGTGGCTGAATTGGATTTTTCAAATATAAATATTGCAAGATAACTTGTCAAGGGGCAGGTTATCAGGATTTTAAACTGCCTCTGAATTTATCGTATCCACTCAAATTCTGCACATGGTATTTAAAGCAATATTGTTCAGCTGCCTGGAAAAAAGTTTATAAGGAAATTCAAAAGATTAATAAAAAAAAAGTAGTAGCTTACCTTTTAAAAAATCTGCTTATTTTCTTATTGTATTATATGTTAAGAACTACACGATAATCAATTCTGACTGTATATGAGGATTTAAAAAACTTGTGATATATGGCTCCTTCATTGAAGAGGAATTGTCTGGCACAGTTTTCTCAGCAGACAAAATTAAATGAGGATGGGTGGTCTGTCAAGAAACAGTGTTACATTAGGAGAATGAGAAATTATTGCAAACACAGAAATCTAACAACCAGAGAAAGAAATTATCAGCCATTGGAACAAGCTTGGCTCCTTGACAAGTTTTACATAACTTCAAACAAATTATTATATGAAGGTTGAATTTACACATACATTCAAGATCCAATCAAGATTTTTCTTTACCCTTATTTTACCCCTACTAATTTTCCCCATAAGTGGTTTCAGTAACATCTGGAGATAACCTGGTGGAAGAAAGTACTCTTCTAGCATAAGAAATTTTGTTAGAAACTGGCTATTGGTGTACTAGCAGTAATAGTAAGATTTTCATTGTGTACTAGCAATACTAGTGAAGCATGTGTTGTGTGTCACCTGCGGACAGTCTTTAGGGTGAATCCAGCATGACTTTGAACAGGAACTGTAGAAGATCAATGATGCAAATTACTTTTACTTCATTCAGTTCAGTTAAGAAACTGAAGTTTCCATCCACAGCCTGAGAGACCATATTCCCTTCTGATCTGCAGAGCAGTCTTCCACAGGGAAACAAATTCCACCTCCGCATCTGAGAAAATTACGATAAGACTCCTAACAAGGATACAATCACAACACATAAAAGCTGTATTTTAAAGTTAGAGCTTTAAAGCTTTGCAAGGCATAGACTCTGCATGTGTAATTTAGGTGCCTTGTTCCTGTCTCTCACCTCCCTCTAAATCTAATGGCCTGAGTTACTGTTTTCATGTTTGGTTCTACATACATTATTTATTCCTATATGTTTCACAAATCATCTACTAGAGTTCAAATGAAAGAAAGAAAGAATTCTGTGGAGGTGATGCCCTTGACCAGGTAGTAAGTAACCTTACTAGCATCATAGTGTGTTGCTACGAATCATAGAGATGGGCATTTTTGGGGAGAGTTAAAAAAAACTTTTGAAGTTGTTTGACAACAATTTGAATCAGAAATTTCCATCAGAGAACAAGGGGAAATAAATTTGATGAAGTGTGGTAAAAATACAGTAAAMTTTAGCAGTTCATAAAAGTAGCACAGATATTTTAGCTTTTTAGTCGTGTACACCAGATCAATAATGATCAGAAGTTATGATRCTGGTTTCACAGTCTCTGTCAAACAGATACAGTGTTTGATTCAGTTTTCAAAGCCAAAGCATGTAGAGCAAAAGCCCACTACTTCAAATAGTAATGATGTTTTGTGGACGTTTTAGTAGAAATATTTGGAGCTAACTAATAATAGAAACACAAATTCCAAGACAAGATTTAAATGCAATAGCGCGGTCAGGCAAAGTAGATTTGCACAGATTTATCCTTCCCTGTATTGCACCTGTCTTCTGAAGTTTTAATTCTTTATGCTTATATACAAAAAGGAACACAATTTTTACCTTAATTAGAATTTGAGAATAAAATTCTACACARAAAGGGCAATACCATGGCTGCATACAGATACAGTCCTGATTGATTAGCAAGGCTGGAAAATAATATTAATTAACAATTATTAATAGACTTGCAAGCTCGATTAACTTTCTAAGAAATCTATCCCTTGCCACCTATCACTGGCTTTTGATGATTTACAAGACACTGCTCCATTTCCTAAAATTCCTATAGCTCACTATATGGCAATAGCAGGGCATGAATGCACACATAAGAGATAATATTGCTCTACTTCCTTTGGTATGGAACTGAGCAATTTATTTTCAGTCCAAGTTTAACAACACAAACAGATTGATTTTCTATAGATTTAGAATTACTTATAGCAATATTTTCCTTAAGCCAAAAAGCTTTCAAACAAACCTGAGATAATTTTCTTTCCCCATTATATTATTACTTTTACTGAAGACCAAATTCTGATTTGTGAATTCAGCTTCAATGGTGGCTTGTCAGAGAATAAGAGAAGAGYTGCCTTTTAAGAAAGTCAGTGGGAAATATATAATGAAATAATATTTTCACTGGAAATAATAAGACCAGATAATAGGATAAATGACAAGCTGTTATTTATTTAAATATATGGCACAGTATAATTTCACACTACCCTCTATTTTCAGTCACATCTCATTTCAATTATTTGGTAACACCTAATGTTTTGAAAAACTTCAAGGTATATGCTCTGAAGTTCTTCAAATTACAGGGAAATGCAGTTTTCTCTCAAAAGACCCAAACTTCTTCAACTATGAGTACAGTGAGGAATGAATTAACCAACTGTTCACAGTATATTTCTGGTAGTCTCATTTATTCAACAAATATTCAGGAGTAAATAAGTACTGCTAATATATGTTTTGTACCTTCTATGTGGTAGATTGAAGTGTTTTCATTTAGATATACTCTACAAATATCTCCAAAAGATTCTTTAACACAGTTCTGCTGTGGAAAAGACTTATTCCAGCAGAATGTTCGTTAGGGTTTTATTTACCTCTTCAAAGGCCATCATTTTCATATCATCTGACACACGTGCAGGTTTGTRTGATATGGCAAAGGCAGGGCAGATCTGCACCTCCTCTCTTCTCTGTAATCCTTTTTGCAGTTATGTTCAGTCCCTGTGTAGTTTTTTTAGTGACAGTTCTGTAGTTTGTGATCATGCAACATGCAACCTGCAGTAAATGAAGTTCTTTCTACAAACTAATGTCAAAGGATTTCTTGAATCAGATAGGAATTTCTTTTATCCTGACTCTGAATTGTTTAGTGTTTCCTTTTATTTATTTATTTATTTATCTGGGCCAAAGAGATGGCACTGCAAAATAATCACAGCTCTGCTATGGTCCAGTTGTCATGTGGTAGTTGACAGAGACCTCCAGTTGCTCCTCTTTATTTTGGCCAAACAAATGAGTTTAATGAGCAGTAGTGTCAACTCACTGAAATACAAAATGATAATCAAGTGAACTAGACCAACAGATAACAGTTAATTTCCAAGAAAATATAGAAGAAAAAGTCCTCCATGGGGAGATATTGCAATCTCAGGCTGGTGTAGGATGAGGAAATGAGCATATATGTTAACTGAAGGGTCCTGATTACTGAATTGGTCTAAAAGCTCAAGCCATTCTCTTTTCTTAATTAACATTTAACAACACATTTTAGCATAATGATGAACTTGCAAAGTAACCTCCAGTCAAAAGGAGGATTAGACAAGAGCAGAGAAAATAAACGAGCCCCACTAGAAAACCTTCCAGTGCCCTTTTCACCTGTTCTGTGTGCTTTGTGCTCGTTACACTCTGGCTAAGAATTAAGCTGAATGTCCACAATGAATGTGAGAAATTATGGACTCATAATGTTCCTAGCACATCACCAGTGTGGAAATTTGTCTTCCGTGTTACAGGCAGGAGAAGCACCGATYGTTTCTCACACAGCATCATAAGCCATTACAATGTGCACTATTACAGTGATTTAAACCCCCGAGGCTTTTAAGGGACATCATATTTAACATAATCTACCTGAGCTAAACCATACTTTGTATTATTTTTGTGCTGCTTTGCGAAACAAGGATGAGGTTTTGTTGTTTGCTTTTATATTATCACTCTGCAGTGTGATGAAGTATCCCAGACAGAAATAGACCTTGAGTGTCTGACTAACTCAGTATGGCAAAGCAGCACTACACAAATTGAGAAATGTCCTTAGACTTATTCTGAAAAGCCAGGAGTGAGCCACAAGTCATCATAAATTACCAAATAATACAAAGCAAGAAAATTTCTAAGTGAAATTTGATGATAATTTAATGTTTTCAAGAGTTTATTGTTATTCCCCTTTGTTAAGTAGATTATTTCAACATTAGCACCTTAAAAGATAGCCCTACCCCTTTTCTAGAAGGCATTATTTTCCCTTTTTGTCTATGAATTCTTGATGACTGAAGACTCCCAATTTTCTGTGCATGTGTGCTTCATTCTGCCTACATGTTCTCCTTAAAACGTTTTTAACCTGTTAACTGATTTCAGGTTTATTTAATGAAGAAACATAATTACAAAGATAATTAATTTTTTTAAGTCTCAGGGAAGCCTGTGTGCAGGAAGATGACTCTATAACATGGTTGCTGAGTAAATAGTTGATGTATGAGTTCAAACCTTTGTAAACTACATGGAATCTCCCTGGGAGATGAAGACCTTCCAAATGGAGAAATGAGATCATGGAACATGATGAATGGGAGGTACTGAAAATACAATATATAGACCTGAGTGACTGTATTAAGTAAAAGCTAATGAAAAAGTGTCTGTAGAGAAAAGTCAGTCAGCTGGACAAAATAATTAGCTCATATGGAAATAAAGTGCCCATAGAGAATTAACTTGGCTTTTCAAGAAGTCTAAAGACATAGCACAGTTTCAAGTAAATCCTCTTTGCCTTCTCACTGTGGGGAGCAAGAGGGGAAATGGAGAATTGGGGAGTTCCTCAAATCTTTTATTGAAGCAGCTGTTCCTCAATAGCATGGGGTAAGAGAATTCACCCATCTTGCCACAGAAGTGCTGCTGACGCATTTGGGCAGCACACGGTTTTTAAGAAAAGAAAGCTGCTGCAGATTTCTTACTGCTAAAATATTTGGATTATCCATGCTGGTTTCAAGAGCCCTGTGACACTCTCAGAAAAGACGTGGGTCACTGTGTCAATCCATTCTGCATCTTCAGAAAAGTGCTTCTCCCCAAATGCACATTGTTGCTTTAGACAGCAGAATCTTTGGGAGTAAAATTCAAAGCATAATGCATTGCACTGTAGGCAAAAAAAAGAGTACAAAAGCTGGGTGTACCAAAAGGCTTTTAATGTTTGTAATTTTCTTTTCATGCTGGGAGGAAACCAGTAGAGACAGCACTTTTAAAATACATGAGACAGCTGTTGTTTCAGTCTGTAGACAGGCTGTACTAGCTCAAGGCATTCCAAATAATATTTTTTGCAATGTCTTTAAAGATACTCAGACAGAGACACATTACAAAGCACCATGGCATCAACTACAGGCAGTCTCTTATCCAGGCTCTTAGAAAAGCAGTAACAAGGGAAGCTGATTGCTGAGCGACATTTAGGTAGTTTTGCTCAATTGTGCTGGAGATGCCTTCMTGCACTGTATGTGTCTCATAGCTTTTGTTAACATCAAATCTCATGCAAAAATTTTTAAGATAAAACGTATGAATAAACGTGAATGCCTCAAAAGCCATAGTACAAATGTAAATAACTTGTTAAATACCTTTAGCTGGTATCCAGAATAATTTGCTCTGGAAATGGATTTTTATTTATTTGTGCAGTTAATTAGGGGATAAAGTTCTAAATTGTACTAAGACAGCTGTTTCCATTTTAGCTGTTGTAAACAGATAATCACGCGATCTTGTACACACTAACAGGTGGGGCCATTAAATGCCTCCTTTATCCCTTCCAATGCCTCCACTGCTCCCCATAAATATAGCCACTAAAAGCTGTACAAAACTTTCCACAAGTTGTCATAGAAGCTGAGAATAAAAGCAAACACACTCTCAGCTTTCAGAGGACGATGGGAAAAGTTCTAAGAGGGGATGAGAATTGCAAAGCTGATGGCTTTGCAAACATGTTATAAGATTAATTTTTATCTGTCCAGTGTTTTCATTATCCCAAGGTGGTGGTGGTAGTAAGGACTTGAATCCTTTCCGAACAGTCCATGGAGAAGCAAGTACCTATATTCAATTCGGTTTCAGGTTAATATTCTTCTAAGTTGCAGAACCAGATGAAGTAAATTTACCAACAGGGCATGTTGAAGGCAGTACAGGTGCAGATCAGCTTCTGGAGAGTTCAGCTGTTTACTTCTAAATGCATGCTTCCCACAAAGACAGCTGAATCAATCAACTTCCATTGACTAAGAATATCATGCCTCCATGCAATTTTCCAACAGCTTTGGAAAACCAACTTCATTTTCAGTGGGAACATTTTATTATTGCAGCAGTGAGGTCTTATTAAAATATGCTAACAAACTGAAGTACCCAAAACACACACAGTGAGTTAAAACTCACCCGATTTATTCAGTCAGCTAATACAGAAAATAAGATATAGCTCTGGCAGTTTTTAAGTGCCTTCACATTCACCATGGCATTCCTTTGTGTCCCAGGATGTAACATAATAAGCTCCATGGACTGCACTGGTTCTACCAGTAGGAAAAAAATGGTCAGAAGTTTGCCTATTTACTGACAACAGAAAAAGCTCCTCCAAAATCCAGGGTAGATGTGAAAAGGCAACCATATTTAATCAGTTACGTCCCTCAAACCCACATTTTCTTCACAAGGGAATTAATTCAGAAAGATGAGAATGGCTTGCATGCTAGCACAGTGCTGCCTCAGTAGGAAGTTGAGAGATTCATGAAAGAAGGCACCAAGTTTCATCTGCCGAGATTTGCAGCAGGTTTTGCTACTTACAACTTATTTTCTAGGTAGTTACTAAAGTGTGTCMATATCCCAGGGTTTAAGAGAAATGTTGATTCTTCTTTCATTTTTACTATTTACTATTTGACATTTTTAAAATGCTGACATGCAATGACAGATCAAACCCAAAATTTAGACAGCTGTCTGTATAACCAGAATGAATTTTTTGCTTAGTAATTCATCAATTATCGTTCTCTGTGGCTGGCAGGATGTCAGCTTGACAATTAAACTCTTTAATACATTTATTGACTGATCTCAAAGGCTTCAGCTGTTGGCATGTTGCTTATTTAGTGGCAACTTTTTAAAACGAAGTCTGTAAAAATCAAAGATCTGAAATTATATGTATTGAATATTCCTTGTGATATTGTATAGTAATAAACCAGTTATTTTTAAGGTAATCATAGCACAGCTGAAAGTAAACATGTCACGGAATTAAATTGAAAACTTTCAAAGAAAAAAGAAAGCATGCTTTYTGGTAATGTCTTAATATTGGTGACAGTGGCTAGTTCAGATGAAGGATTTGATAGAAAGAAAAATAGTTACAAATTTAAAAGCTCATAAGGCCTTGATAAATGAAGTTGGTGAGAACAAAATAATGAAGAATTAATAATTAAAGATAGCAATGAGGAAAATACAAGGAAAGAATGACTTAAAATAATGGAAACTGTGAGTAATTGAGTCCCAAAACCAAGCAACAGATGCATAACTTGGAAGAATTTTTAACAAATAGAGTCAGAGAAGCATATACCCCTTTATCATCAGCCTGTTAAGTAGATGAAAATCACTTCTGTGGGCACATAGAATGGAACATAATATGKGAACAACCGCCATAAAATAGAGTAAAATATGCCAGTGTTTTTAAGAAAACTTACGAACCAGTGCATAGCCATGCAGTTGCAGACCAGGGGTACAGTTAGGCAAATATCCTAATGTTTCCAGTACTGATTACAAGCAGAAGTCTAAGTAGGAGTAAGACTAGAAAAAAAAAAATATATGCACCAAAAGAAAGGGTTTAGATACACATACGTATAAATATGTGTGTGTGTCTGTTATACGTATTTCTATACGTACTTTTATCTCTGTGTTCTCCAAGCATCCGATTTTTTTTGGGTTAGTGGATGAGCTTACTCATTCATTGTGAAAATCACCAGTCAATTACAACAAACATACAGGTTAAAGTAGCTAAAGAATTACTGAATCTAAATGACCTAAGCACTTATCTAACCTATATAATCAGGCACTTTCATTTTTGCTAATACTGCTTCTGTCTTGTCCTGTATTCTTCCTGGTTCAAGGAAGTCTTTTTGAACCCTTACCTCCCAGTGAAAGAATTCTTTTAAATTAAAAGTATGTCAGTAGCTGAGTCAGCAGGTGGTCAGAAAATGAAGAAAACTATGTGAGTCATAAAAATAGAAGGTAAAAGGAATGGAGGGGCAAGATAGGGTAGAATGCAGCAGTTTTTCAACAAACTTCAAATTCACATTTGATTAATGTTTATATTTGCCCCGAATTAAAATTTTTCGTCAACCTGAAACAATTAAAACACAGAATCTAAGTTTAAAATAAATACCAATCTGTTTAACATCAATGAGCTTGAACTCCCCACGCCTAATTTTTAAGGAATGCTATTAGGAGTAAAGTAAGGTAATGAAGTAGCATAACAGAGAAATAAAAGGTTGGAATCAGGGAATCTCTATGATCTTCAGCAATTAAGCTTTTAGCCCACAGAACCCAGCTGAGGAAGTTGGGTTGTAAAAAAGAAATAGTAATATTTTCAAATTACCGATGCAGTGATATAATGATAAATTTTACATCATAATACAGTGATAAAGTTTACCAGCAATTCTGACTACATCCCAGCTGGAAGACATTCCCTTCATCACAGCATGACACAAAAAAACTCATTTAAGTGTCTATGCATAATTTGCCATCTGAAAGTTTTAACCAGCTGCTCATAGATACACTTATATTCTCTTACTTCAGTAATGCAAATAGAATTTCTTCAGCTTTTTTGACAGATATAATTAGGCAAATTCTGGTTGTTTTCCCCTTCTGATGTGATTGTATTAGTGTGAAAATGGCCATTAAATCTTTCATTCAGAGTACCCTCAGATAGTTAAAGCACAGTTCTTTCAGGATGGTTTATCTCCAGCAGATGTGTTACTATGGACCTTTAGCCTTCCAATCCACAGGCAATTAGGATGTCCTTTCAACCAAASTGCAGAACCAGTCATTCACCCTGCAGTCCAGTTAATTGTTTTGGGGGACTTATATAGTTATGGGGTGGGTTTTTTCCCACTTGAAAATAGAGTATTTTTGAAAGAACATTCATAAAATTGAAAGTATAACATTGATTTTTACTTCAATTAATTTGTAATTGGCTGATTTTGACAGTTTTTAGCTGAGCAGCAAAGTGCCTTAAGCCATCACCTGAATTACTCTCCTCTCTGTGCCCTAGAATTTTTATTTAAWGACAGTGATGGAAGCCCAAGAAACATCAGAGCTCTGAAAAAGGAGTAAGTACTGGGGCTATACATACGTTTGGAACAGGAAGGAGTACAAGGGAACATTTTTCTCCTGCTCCAAGGTCATCTAGGGTTTTAACATTTATATTACACTTCAGCATGTAAATTAACATGTAAAAATGGGTTGCTTGTCTAAGGTGCTCCATCAAGAGTAATTTCTCTTGAAGTCTTGCCCCTGCAAAATATTCTGCAATTTGATTACTTTTAGGCCATAGATCAAAAYCTGCCACCATCTGACAAATATGCTTTCTAATGCATATATTGATGGAACACAGCATTCAGAACAGACTTTCTACCAGAGGGTCTGAAAAGTGCCTTGCCAACAGTAACTCAGCAAGCTTTCTAATTTGTGTTAGCTGGGAGAGTATTTTGCCCCAGCTGCAAGAGAAATACAGAGTAGCTGCATTGCTAGTGCATAGCAAACTACAAGGGTGTCATAATCAGAATCCCTAMATACCAGTCCTTGAGCCCAAATGGCTGCTCTTCTGGTGCTTCTGAGCCTGTTTTCATGTTATACAGATTACATGTTTTGCTCAGTGTCTTGTGGTGCAGAGGTGGATGATCAGTGGGATATAGAAAAAATTGTTTGCAAAATGCCGTGTGTAACTCAGAGCTTCAGCGTTGATGAGCAGAAGGCACGATTTGAACTATGCAAGATATTATTTTAAACACACACTAATGCTTCACTGGGACTTGTGTTTAAATTTCAGTTGGATTGTTTGGGGGAGAGGTTGTTCCTTCATTTTGCTTTTCTTCATTTTGCTTTTCTTCTTTTTGCTTTTCTTCATTTTGCTTTTCTTCATTTTGCTCTGCAGCCCCAGTTATATTCAAGGCCAAGAAAGTCCAAATTCCCTCCCAAGCTTTTTGGGGAAAAAACATGTATCTTCAATAGCTTTCTGGTTTCCTTCCTTTCATTTTTTAAGAAGGGCTTGACAATCTTTTTTTAAATGCTTCTGTTGAAACACGGAAAACTTGCTTACAAAACACTGAGATCAAACATACCAGTTCTGTAATTCAGTAAAATGTGAATCCATCAGCAGCTCTCAGATTAAACTTCTGATGCTTATCCTTCATCTTTCATGGTAAATTACCTAATGCTCATGACAAATCTGTATTTCAAATGAAGATATATTGGTTGGGTTTAAACTGCTACCCCTGGAGACAGCAAAAAACCAGTTCTTGATGGTAATGTAATAGTCTGAACAACTCTGCATTTGAACTTTTCCCATTGTCATAAATACTTCTTCAGGAATACATTAAGCTAAGCAACCCCAACAGGATCTCTTCTAAAACTAGGCAATTATTTTCTGAAGCCTTCATGTACAAATACATGCAAGATTCTATTAAAATCACTTATAAATCAGATATTTTTATACTGTAACCTTGCTTAAAGCTTGAGATCATATTTGGATACCTATAAGTACAAATCCTACCAAAGAGAGGCTTTCATGGGTGAGTTCAGTAGCTAGTAATTTTGGAAAGACCCACCTAGGACTTGATTTCTTCTTTATCTTTGCTTAATTGCTTCGAAATACATGCCCCTATGCATTTCATTAGAACTCATGCTCTCAACATGTAGAAGCTTGGCATGTTATCAAGCTGAAAAAATAACTGGAAAACCAAACCAGATATTTAGGGGAGTAGAGAGGATGGAGGCTGATATAATAGATGCATACATCTACTTTATACTGAAAAGGGCCTATAGGTAAATGAAATTACATCATATATACTACCTAATTACGTGAAAGCTACTTTAGTAATATCACAAACTTATGTTTTTATGTCCTTCATGGAGCAATGGACAATCTGTGTGCATTGCTCCACCTTTTCCTTCTCCTACCCCTGTACAGCTCTAGTACACAGGTACAGTTACATATCCAAGCTGGTTCGGGTTTTAGGCTGCCATGACAGCTCAAACAAGGCCAAATGCACACACTGTATAAACATTAGAGCCAGCCAGCTACATCACCAGCTTGTGAAACTCAAACAGGAGGGAGATTAATGTGTGAAACAGTCTTTGCTCCCATGATTTCAAAGTCACACAGTATTATCAGTTCCAGCCTTCCTTGGACATAATTACAAAGATATAAGATGGTCTTGTGTCTGTAAGCTGTCAACATGTCACATTTCCTGCTAGCAGGATCTCCTTCTCAGTCCATCAGGGGACTCAGGGAAGGATTTTTCTTGTCATATGTTTAATATCTTTTCTTGAGATATTTGTCATATTCCTTATGACTATCAAAAATGTGATATTACATAGCATAGAAAAAACCTCTCAGGTTGACTGATGTGTCTTGCTCACAAAGCTATGCTGATTGGTGGATTTGATGTACGGAGAAATTTTCACCCTGATGAGATTGACAAGGCTCCCAAATAGACTGGTATTATCTCTGATTTCCTCTGCCTCACAGCAAAACCTACCTAATTAATTCTCTGCTAAATACTGCAAAGTTGTCTGAGGCTGCAAACTCTTTGGTCTGTCTGGTCTTTCCTGTTTGTTATCTTATAGGATGGACTTGTTCTGACCTAATGTAAGCAGGCCCTTTTGGCCTTACTTCCTAAGCTCTTCGAACTCTTTAAAATACCAATAGCATGTTCCCTGTAACATGCATTTCAGAGGAACTGTAGGCAGAATTCCCTTAACGCCCAGGAGAACGGCACATTCTTCACAGGGGCACAAAAATGATAAAGAAATTCAACCAGTTGTAAATGACCAAACAGTCTTCTTGGAAGAAGACAACAATACACAAACATGGGTTTGTTCTCTTTTTTTTCATCCTACAAAATTGTGTTGCTGTTGTGTTCTTATTGTGCATAATCTGAATCTATACAACTGGAGCTCAGTGAATAAAGCACCGTGTGTTCTCTCAGTTAGTCCTTTTCCCTTTGGACATTAAGCCTGATTCCACAAGAACGTGTTCTAATTCAAATTCTTGATTATCAGCACTGTTAATTCCATCTAAACAGAAGAAAACCCTCTTTTACTGTGAGGGTGGCCAAACACTAGAACAGGTTGGCCGGAAAAGTCAAACTTCAGAAAGAATCCGGCAGTAGCCTTTCTCTGACCAATTCCCTTGTAGGCCACCTCAAGCCAAAGCTTTAATGCACTTTGTCTCCTATTCCAATCTGTAGGTGATTTAAAAGCCTTGATAAAATGGAAGTATTCCTAAAAGCATCATCAATGAATCTGAGTAAAACTCATAATCACAGGTCTCAGTGCAGTGTGTTTTTCTTGGCTGTCCTCGTCTGCCACTGCTGTCCTTCATTCCTCTTCTTTGGAAGAAATGTAAACAGGACTGATCCGGTTTTGCTCTGGGCTGTTCATATGCCTAAAATATCTATATATGGCCATTTTTTCCTGTCACATTGGCTTCTTATTCAACCATTTGTTTCTAAACAATTTTTAAAAGATTTTATACATTCTGACAAAGTGCATCTAAAATGTGAAATTATTATAAAGGGAAAAATGAGGTGGATGAAAGAATCAAACTAATAAATGTAAGTCATAAATCCATTGCACAGAGAAACTGAATGGCTTTTTAAAATGGCAAGAAATGTATTTGAGCTCATACTTTAAAGTCTCTTCTATGGCTACATGCAATTTTATATTGATAAAGCTATTTCAATGTATGATGTTAGAAAAGTATGCAACAGTGTAGATTTGGTCATTTTTCGATAGCAATGTTAGTATTTGTAGAGGATAAAAACATACGTACCATTTACATGGGTAACTGTTCTATTCTCAGGTATGAATAAATATACCAGTATTTGTATAGTAATGGCATACAATGCTTTAACTCTTCCAGACTAGTCAAAGCACTGTTTTTCTGTGACTAAAAAAGTTGTGGTTGAGTACAATTTGTTCCATGCCTGTGCTGTTCTTTTGTGTCTAAAATAATAGCAATAAATTTTAAACTTACTTTGTTTAAAAATTGTTTACATTTAAGAGAGTTGCAATTTCTTCCCCTTCTTTCTAACCCCTTGTTTCCATCCTGTCATCCTTCTTGAGCAAAAATTTGGCTAAATATTAGAACATCGGAATTTTCATTTCCTGAGAAAGGTAATTTGATGACAATCCCATGCAGATTTTGAACAGAGTTGAGAAGGCTAAATCTGAATGTGGATACTTTATGGTTAATTTGTAATGAATTTCACCACACAGACCTCTGTGCTGTTAAACAGTGTCAGCCATATTGCCAGTTGCTGCGGTTGATGCTGTAAGGGACCTCTGATGCACTTGGCACGTTGTCTGAAACATAATTTAGTTCTGATGAACCAAAAATAAACTTTAAGAGTTCTCTCAGCACACAACCTTGAAATGAAAATCATTATATTTACTGGATCATGAATAAAGGTTCTTTGTCCAAAAGGCCATTACATTATCATAACAAGAAAAGAGCTGGGCAGGAAAGGAGAAAAGAGAATGAAGTGAGGAAATACACGGTCTGATTGTCAGAAATCTGTGATGCCTGTGCCCCCATTGAGTTCAGCAGAATCTGTGCATGCTTTACACTTCTGAAAAATCAGGCCATTTGGCTATTAAAAGCCAAAAGACTCCAGGCACTTTCCAATTTTCCCTATACTAATCAAAATGACCTTTCAAAGCAGAGCTGGAGGGTCAGGCTTATCGGTTTGGAGACTTGAATAAAATTTCCCTATTTGACAGGACAATTTGCTGAAAAATGCTGTTCTAAGAGTTATGTCAATTCACCTTCCTATGTATAGCATGCAGGGCTTGATTCGAGGCGATATCTGAGGACAGCAGCTCGTCAACCATTACATTTATTAAAGCAAACCTCCTAAAACCTGTTCATTCATTGCTTTCTTCTAAAATGTATTTGGGGGGAAATAAGAAATCACATTTTTTACATTAGATAAATGTTTCAAGAAATAAAAAAAAGTTTTAGTGCCTACATGCCTGAGGGTAAAGGAATGTGTGGCAACATTTCTTCTGCTTTGCTGGGATCATTTTCTTTTTAAGGCCTTCTTCCTCTTGGGATTCTGATGAAGAAAAGAAGTTGAAATTAATGATATTTGAAGCCCAAGAATCTGTACAGCATTAAGGCAACACCACTATGAAGAAATCATTTAGGCGTGGGCAATTTCATCACATCCTCTTTTGCATTAGAAATCACATTATTTGGATATATCTCCAGAAACTCCCAGTGCTGAACAATAGATTACAATTCAGTGCAAAAAGCATCCTGACATAAAAGATAGATATGGGAAATGGGAAACCACAAAAGAAACCATAAGTGGATTATTTCTGATAGCTGAAACATATGAACTCCATCATTTAAATGTAATATTAATTTCTTCCTCAGAATAACCCTGCCTCTTTAAAATATTTCTATATATTTCCTGAACTTCAGGTGGGGCTTTAACTTTCCAAGGAGCAAATATTTAAAAAAACATGGTTAGCTACAGAACAGAGTAGTTCAATTTTTGTGATTCCTAATATGATTATGATATATTGAAATGAAAGGAAAGTAGGAAAGCTCAATAAAATTCAAGTGCTTCCTGGTCCTATATATTTAAATTTGTAGAACAACGTTCACAACTTCAGATCTTGTAGGTGAAGAAATCGAGGCAAAAAATAAATTTTTTTTGTGGACAAAATATAAAGTTAAAATGTTGCACAAGGTAGGTTTTATAGATCTGTCTTGGACTGGACTATCATATGTGTTTAAGAGAAAGCTCCATGAGAAGTAACTGTAAGATTTTAGTACAATTTACCACCTGGTTCTGGGGACAAGGAGGGATGATGTTAAAAACTGATTTCTTAGAATATATTGAAGTTCAAGTCTTGGACACAAAATTTCATGATATCCAGTTTAGGTGTGGATTTTGGGGTATCACTGGAGTCTGGTGGATAGGACAGCTTTTCTGATCCTGAAAGACAAATGGGCATGCAGCATGGCCGCATGCAAGCACCACATGGCTGAAGTGCTATTGTGTCCATGAGCTTCTTCTCAGTGGGCTTGACCTAGGGCAGAGCAATGGCTCAGAGGCTGTCACACTCTTGTGCTCAGGTAGCGAGAAACAGATTGGGAAACCTTGATGTCTGCTCCCTTACATCAAAGCACTAGTGTGCCTACAGGAATGGACTCCATTCTCACAACATGGGCTACAGCTCATGGGCTAACACTAAAATCTTGTTTCCAGGTGAGGTGACTTGTTTACTGGAAATTCCATTTATTCAGTTGGCTGGCAGCCTGGTCTAACCTATAACATATGCCATGCAAGTGTTAGCAGTGGCAGCAGGTAAGTAATCGTCTACTTTAGAACACCCTAAAGATGAAAAGCAGAACATTTGTGCTAAAAAAGTGTACAAATAATTACCTACATGATACTACAGCAGCAGATAGATGTCTTACTTGGGCTATCATGCTGCGTGATTAGAGGATATCTAACAATCACAGAACAAGCTGAGTTGGAAGGGACCCACAAGGATCATCAGCTCCAACTCCTGGCCCTGCCCAGGACCATCCCCAAGAGTCACATTGTGTGCCTGAGAGCATTGTCCAAATGCTTCTTGAGCTCTGTCCAGCTGCTGCTGTGACCATTTCCCTGGGGAGCCTGTTCCAGTGCTCAGCCACCCTCTGGGTGAGGAACGTTTTCCTGATATCCAACCTAAACCTCCCCTGACACAACTTCAGGCCATTCCCTCAGGTCCTGTCACTGGTCAGCAGAGAGGAGATCAGTGCCTGCCCCTCCTCTTCTCCTCATGAGGAAGTTGTAACAGCAATGAGGTCTCCCCTCCGTCTCCTCTTCTCCAGCCTGAACAGACCAAGTGACTTCAGCCATTCTTCATACGGCTTCTCCACAAGGCCTTTCACCATCTTTGTAACCCTCCTCTGGACACTCTCTAAGAGCTTTACATCATTTTTTAYACTGTGACACCCAAAACTGCCCCCAGGACTTGAGGTGAGGCCAGTGCAGAGCAGAGCGGGACAATCCCCTCCCTTGCCCAGCTGGTGATGCTGTGCCTGATGCACCCCAGGACACGGTTGGCCCTCCTGGCTGCCAGGGCACTGCTGACTCATGTTCAACTTGCCATAAACCAGGACCACAGGGTCCTTCCTGTGGCACTGCTTTCCAGCATCTCATTCCCCAGTCTGTATGTATGTCCAGAGTTGCCCCTTCCCAGATGCAGAAATATGTATAATATATCATATAAAAAATATTATCTATAGTATGTAAAAGTCTAGGTGATACATCCTTTTCCACAGGTTTTATAAAACAGCTTCCATTAACTGAATGATTTGCTTGGTTTTATTAGCTGTAATCCTTCCAGAATAAAGCCTTACCTTTCATTTTATCATAAGGTGATTCAACACCTTTATGGCCTTATTTATATGAAAACTGATAATGCTCTTTTTGTATGGGAAAAAAAAATTTCTGGTGAGAACTGTTGTCACTTGCTGTATGGAAATGGAAGGGAAAAAATAACTTAATCTGACATGAAAAACATGTAGATTAGATATTAGGAAAAGGTTTGCAGCTTCCATTCATGCTGAATCAGATCTTTAAACAGCCAAAGAAGAAGAGGGTAGATAGGATTTTCATAATTTCCGTACACTTTTCACTAGCACTGTGGAACACCACGTTCGCAGTGAAAAAATGCCAAGTTGATGGGCTTTTTTCTTTCAGGCCTAAATTGCAGCAAAGTTTTGAAAGAATAGTGGTGAAAGAAAAAAATTGACTAAAGAGAAATCTATTTAAATATTATCTTAGATGTTTAGGGAATTATGAGAGGTTTTTATTTCTTTCAATGTGTTCTCAAGAAGTAAACACTTGCTAAATCAGCTAACTTAAAGCTAAATGAAGTAATATCCTTAAAAATTAGCTGGGGCATGTTTTTTAACATATCTTTCTTGGAAACTTATATTTCCTGAGTGATGGGAAAAATCAGATGTAAATTTACTACAATATTGCCTTAGGACAACTACTTGAATACAGTCCAACAAAATCACTCAGTTCTGGAGACAAAGCAGTGACATAAAACTACTTATACAACAATATCAAACTTTATATGAAAGAGAAGCATACACCAAATACTTTATTTGCAATGAAGCCTTTGAGTGTATAGAAATATTGTAAAGGGAAACAAAAAGGATATTTGTCTTTATGTTCTTGGTTTTTTACCACTTCATATATCTTGTGTTTGGAAATCCAATTTGCAACACTTTGAAAATTGCCCATATTTTTTCTGAGGATCAGAGTTTCCAGAAGCAATTCTAAACAGAATACAGAGTTATTTTTTTGTCATACATGATGAATGTAGGTTGAATTTTGTAGCAGGTAGTTTCCTAAGATCAACTTCATAAACAATATCCTAGAAGTGCAGATTACATCCCAAAGTGACAATTAGATAATCTACGTTGAGGAGAACTCCCCACCATTTAAGAAATTCCATTTTAATATATTCCAAGTCAGCTTGTCAATGAATTTCTATGAATTTTGATTTGGAATAATAAAAAAGTGAAGATGGTGCCCACATGGTTGTAAGGTACATTTTGAAAGGCCCAGTAAAGATGATATGGGTTTTGTGAGAGCAACAAATTTATTCTGTCACCTAATTTTAGCTACTTTTCATAACTAACCAGTTGCCTCTAAGGAGTACTGTACCTCTCATGGGCTATTCTCCCTGTACAAAGATCATTCTGGCAGGCAAGGTGCATTCTGGGAGAAACAGTGAGCTCTCATCATCTTGGAATACCAGGAGTGACAGTGATGCACTAGAGCTTAAATGCTTTTAAGGCAGTTAAAGTAAAATTATAGGAACTCACTCTTCAGTGACCTTGGTCCAGCACTAACTTGCTATTATGGTTCCACAAAGCTTTATTCTGACAGAAACTGTTTATAAATAGTACCATAGCTGAAAGGAAGCATGTGTCCCTAGTGACCTGAAGATACATAACCTACTGCAACCTGGGTTTGCAAACTTCTTGAAAAAAAGGTACAGAAGCATGACAGCATGACAGCTTTTTTTTTTTTTAATCAAGTAAAAAAACCCACTTTGTTTATCAAAGGAAATGGTTAATTAATTTTGGAAGAAGTGGATTTTGGTATTACCTATATATGATGAAGTTTTAAGAAGAAATAGAATTACAATAATTCTATATATCCAATGGCATTGGAATCTATTTAGGCTGATTAATCTGGTTAGGAATTATGACTTTCAGAAAATATTTTTGGCTTCACATTTAATGTTTTTATAATCTAAGTACAAGAGTAGATGGGAATTAAAGTCTGAGTGGGAGGTGAAGAGTTGTCAAAGGTAGAAAGTCATGCATGAGAAATCAATGGATTTGGAAGGAATGGAAGAGGGAGGCTCAAATGCACAAAACTTAGGAAGGGTTAAATAGGAAATAGCATGGGAAGAGGACAGGAAAGCTCAGGTAGAGGAGAATTAAGAAGAGAGACACACAAAGGAAAAGTTAGGGAGATGATAACACTTGAAAGGATGGGGAGAGAAGGTGAGAAAAATACAGAGAAATCTTTATTAGATATATAATGTATTTGGAGAAGGCAGGTACCAGAAGATAAGGGAATACAACTAGCAAAACCATAAGAGGCAGAAGTGGCTTTTTGTTTTTCTGTAACAACAGTGGACGGGACGTGGTGGTGTGCCACAGAATCATAGAAGTATAGAATGGTTTGTGTTGGAAGGGACCTTAAAGATCATCTAGTTCCAAGCCCCCAGTCACAGTCAGGTACACCTTCCACTACACCAGGCTGCTCAGGGTCCCATACAACCTCCCCTGTAACATTTTCAGGGATGGGCCATCCACAACTTTCCTGGGCAACTTGTTCCAGTGCCTCGCCACCCTCACATGAAACAATTTCTTCCTAATATCTAATTCCAACCTATCCTCTCTAAGTTTGAAGACATTCCTCCTTGTCCTGACACTCCATGCCCTTGTAAAAAGTCCCTCTCCAGCTCTTTGTAGGCCCTCTTTAGGTACTAGAAGGCTGCTACAGGGTCTTCCCAGAGCTTTCTCTGCTCCAGGCTGAATAACCCAAATTCTCTCAGCCTGTCTTCACAGGAGAGATGCTCCAGCCCTCTGATCATTTTCATGGCCCTCCTCTGGACTTCTTCCACCAGGTCCTCATCCTTCTTATGTTGGTGGCCCCAGAGCTGGCCACAGCACCCCAGATGGGGTCTCACAAGAGCAGAGTAGAAGAGGAGAATCACCTCCCTCACCCTGCTGGCCACACTGGTTTTGATGCATCCCAGGCCACAGTTTTCTTTCTGGGCTGCGAGTGCACATCGCCAGCTCATGCTGAGCTTCTTCTCAACCAAAGCTCATAAATCTCTCCTCAAACCTGCTCCCAATCCATCTTCCACTCAGCCTCTACTTGTGCTTGGGATTGCCCTGATCCAGGTGATCCTGACCTTGCCCTTGGCCTGACCCTTGAGGAACACCACCCACCAGCAGCGCCTGGACAAAGCGTGAAAAGCGTGGAGTGCGAGATGCTCCAGCCGACTGCTCCTGCCGCAAGAAAGGCAAAGTCCCTCCGTGGGTTCTAGCCCTTGGTCCAGAGAATATCAGTCACCTTTCTTGACGGAGCTCCAGCTTCCAGAGAGATAAGGAAGGGCAAGGGGAGAGAAGGTTGACACCATCTTCTCTTTGTCTTTCGAGCCACGTGCTCAGCTGCGGACCACAGTCTTGTGGGGGAAGGGGTCGCCCCAACATTGTGGGTCTCTTTGTTCCCGTGGGGTTTGTGAGATTTAATGATTGTATCAGTGATTATTTACTGCCTGTTGCTGTTTCATTTGTTTTATTAAACTTATTTTTTCACTTATGTCTACTTGTATTCATTCTTTATTGTTGGAAAGGGATTGCTTGAAACTAAGGGGAGGTAACTCACTTTAGAGTGTCTGCCTCTTAAGTTGTCTTAAACTAAGACAATGTCCGTGCCTGGGACAGCCTGGTGGTTTATAACCAGTGACTGGGTAGGTTAGAACTCAGGGAGTCAGGTTTCCAACACAGCCTCTTGTTTAGGGAGCCATGATTTTCCCATCACCTGTGGCCTAATTTTCAAATTTCATTATTTTAACATAGATTATAAAATAAAATAAACAATACTGAAATGTTATTGCTAGCTTTTATTGTTTTGGGCAAAGCAGACCTAATAATCAGTGATAGAGGAAGAATCAGAGAGATGGCTTTTGTTTATAAGCACATTTCTCTGAAGAGAAATTGGACTCAGAACATAAGCAAAGTAATTAATTCTAAATTAAAATAAGTAACTCTTTTACCTAAGAAAGGGGGATATAAAGCATAAACAATTTGTTTCTGCCAGCAAATCTTTCTTGAGGGATTCTTAGGACAGATTGTGTATAATTAAGAATGTTTTATGTAGTGTAATGAGAGCTCAGAAGACAACTGATGATGATGTTCTTTGGTTGTTGTTTTGTCTCAGACATGTTATATTTTTTTTACTATAAGTAATTATGCAGTAAGTAATTATTCACAATTGGTTTGCTTATGTTGTGAGCAAAAAATTTTGAAACATTTTTCCCCTAAGTCCCCAAAGTCTGAACAAAGGGTTAAACTCACTATAACAAAAGCATGACATTCCTAATTTTGTTTTTGTTTCAAATTCCACATAAAGGATCTAATATGGAATTCCCAAAAACAAATTTTCAACTTCCCTCATTTTTTCATTTATTGTTCTTGCTACTGCAAAAATGAAAATAAAAAAAAAAGGCAGGTGAAAATAAGAACTAAAAATATACATTCCTCAGTCTGAATATATAACATGGAATTTACTTACTGTGATGTGAGGTGTGTAAAGCTGAAATATCCAGCCTACTATAGTTTCCTCCCTGTCCTTTTGTAATCTTGAGATTATGAGACAGTAGCACTTCTGGAGGGCGGCTTATACCTCCTAAGGTATGTGTCTTAGGTGTATGAGTCAAAATAGAATAGAATGAAGAGGAACAGAGCAGAATAGAATAGAATGGTTCAGTTGGAAAGGACCTACACAATCATCTAGTCCAACTGTCTGACCATTTCAAAGCTGACCAAATCAAGATTCTGGAGAGTCTTTTGCTTACCTTTGGGTATAGGGGAAGATGGTTAACAAGCAAGACCAAACTTCTACATAATGTTTATCCCACACCTTAGTGAGAAAATGCTAGCTGTTGGAACATTCTTTTGGGGAGTGGGAATCACTAAAACATTTTCAACTCAATCTAATAAATCAAGTGAATGGATTTTGTTGGTTGGTTCTTTCTACAGAATATCACTCTCAGGTATTATGATATTTCTTAGAAACCTGTGGGACATTATGCAAACACCAAGCCTAGGCATAGAAAGGCATAATTACTAGCAAAAGAGGATTGTGACAAACTGAGCAATGAATGATTACTAGAAAAATGGAGGGCATGCTGGATTAACACTTCCCCCCCACCCCCACTCTCCCTGTCCCAGCAAACTCATCTGTGTGACAGTCACTTACATCAAAGCAGCTTCAGAGCCTCGACTTTGCCAACATTAAAGGATTGCTTTCCCATATGGAAATATTTCTCATATTTTCTATTTCTGGACACGCTTGGTAGAACAGTTTCTTCATTGTGTCAAAACACTTTCTATCAACATTAAGGGCAAGTTTTTAAAGTTCTAAGGCTTTGCAAAGTGTTTTATAGTCAGGGCAGGTATTGCAGTAGCTCACAACAATGGAGCAAAGGATCTCATTTCAAAGTCATCTCTTATGGGCTCCCTTTTTAGGATTACAGTGCAAGAGTAACTACTGACATTACAAAGCCTGTCTTTTGGGGATAAAAGCAGATTTTTTGCATCAGGTAGTGATGAGCCTGCATCAGAATTTTCCTTATTCCTATTGCTCATTAACTCATACAGTGCTACTCTCAGCAGGAAAAGATCAGCATTTTTACTATTTCAGACAGGTATTACTAAAATTAGACAGTACTGCATCCTCATGATAATCACTGGTTCCCACCTCTTCTCCAATGTATATGCAAAGTGCTAGTATTGAAGTATAAAATATACAGTCCATGCTTAGGTATTGATGCTATGTATCCTTATACATTATTTTACAATGAATAAACATGACTCAAGTCCTATTCTTCACAGTTTGATGAAGATGTGACTAGCACACATAGGAAAAATATTTTGTATTATTGCTGAGACATTTTCTGGTCACTCATCCTCAAGAAAATTGAACTCAAGTCTGAAGACTCAGAAAGCAACATTGTATGTACAAGGGAACAGAGATTATTTTTGCCAAGGGCAGTGGAAGGGATTGGTTTATTCAGCCTAGCAAAAGGAAAACCAAGTGTGGAAACAGACACGAAATGCATATATTTATGTAGAAACATTAGGGAGGGAGAAGAATTATTGAAGTTSTTACAGTAATATGCAAACAAAAGATAATATGTTGACATCAAATTTGTGTAAACTGGAAATTAGAAAAAGCACTCTCCAGTTAGACTTGGAAAAGAAGTGAATGAGGAAGCAACAATGGAGGATACGGAGACTAGGCAAACAACTGCAAACCTTTTTGCTTTTCTCGAAACATCATGTCGATTTTGAAATATTTTTGACCCAAAAAAAGCCAAATTAGTCCAGAGATAGAGTGTAGGTGACATTGAACGAATTGAACCAACATTGAATAAATTATTGGTTGGTGACTTTAAAAGAACTAAGCAAGGTTGTTAATATCTGGCCTTAATATATACGTATTCAAAGATTAAGAGCAGTTCACATTAACAAGGACACCAACCTATGTATGTGTCAGGCAAAGAACCTAAATGCRTTGTTTTATTAAATTATTGTATGTAAATTCCTACCAATGCTCTGACCATCTGGGAGATGTGATTATGAGGAAGATGGAGAGTCATTTCGTCCATCGGCTGGGAACCCATGGATCAAAGCACAGGGTCAGCAGAAGTGTGGATTCTAAAATAATAATGGGTAATCATGTTTTCTTTGAGGTGCTTTAAAAAGGAAACTTGGCAAATAGGAGCACAGAAGATATTATCAAGTGAGTAGGACTTATGCTGTTCACTGTTCCATGAGAACTAAACTGGCACAAACACGGAAACATTTTCCTGACGTAAGAGCAAGGCTGCAAAAATAGTCACACTCATCCCTGTTCTGCACCTGTCCACCTCTGCTCTTTTCTCTTGCTAATCAGTTCATTGAGCAGATTGCGTCCTGAGAGTAATGACATAGTGCCTGAGCCATTCAGTACTTTCCTCCAAATTAAACAAACAACTAAAGGCTAAACCTCACAAGCTTGTTTTTCTTTTTAATTCCAAGTTAGTTAAGTGCATTATACAATCTAAGGCAAGGTGACTCTATCAGGATTTCCCACACAGGTCTTTGTTTTTATAGCAGAATAATTTAAAAAACAAAACACATATTCCATTACTGCTGACTGCTTAATGCAGAAAGGTATTTTATGTTTGATACTTTAAAAAAAGCACTCAAAAAATGCAGAGAGAAAGATCTGTGTGTGTCAGATCAGATGGGTAGTGTTATGTTAATGAAGATTCCATTTTGACCTTATTAATTTTGAGAATACTCATGCATTTCATCAAAATACAGATGAGAATTTGAAGAACAGTGAGCAAATCACATTTAGTGACTGTTCTAAAGTTTTTCTCATACACATCTAAGCTAATGAAAACCTACAAATATAAGAGCAAAATAGTGATAATATTGGTTTAGGACTCTGCTGGTGAAAGTCCACTCACTGAGCAGATTCTCTTATCTGCCTGGCAGTTTGGTTTCTTCTAAGTAGACTGGATCAGGAGTCCTAGGCTGTGAGAGCTAAATCTGTAGAGTAGCTGACTATAGGTTTTTTCTCTTCCTTGGTAGGGTAGGCTGAGCATAGAGGGTTTCTCTATCCAAACTCAATGTTACCCATCTCCTTAAGTGTCATATTTGTTTTACAAAAAATACAATTAAGGACTCACAGTAATGAGCAGAGACAGCTTTGGGATGGGCTGGCAAAGGGTTCTTTCTCTTCTGGTGCACAAGAAGTCATCTGGAAAGACATCTGAGCTCCTGGCAAATCACATCACGAACCATTGCCATTTCCACAGGGCATTTTAACTGAATGGGTGAATGTTCAGTTTAAATATTTCTTCAAATGTTTGAGTGGCAATACCAAGGGACTTCTGCCAATGACATTGGTTTCCTCCATCATACCATGGTGAAGCATGAAGAGAAGCTATATACAGTCGAAACAAAAGACTTTCTCTACCAATCAGCAAAGTAAGTCTATTGTTTGTTTTGGCCTTTTCCAATTGTAATGTTTCTATGATTCTATGATTAGCTCTCCTATATCTCGCTTTACACCTATTATGACTTCTACAGCTAGTTTCTTCAACAAAATACAGCTTTTGTTTCCAAGTCTTTCTGGCTGGAAAATGTTTTTCCCGATTTGATTTCACGCAAAGCGTTTAATTTCTTCCAGAAGCATAAGGAATACCTTGTTAACATGTTTGTTTCATATATAAACTAACTTTTAAGCTAAAACTTTGATATTTAGTAGAAGAAGGGAAGGGAAGGGAAGGGAAGGGAAGGGAAGGGAAGGGAAGGGAAGGGAAGGGAAGGGAAGGGAAGGGAAGGGAAGGG